>CM025789.1:125698328-125718177 GCA_014635995.1 Sarcophaga peregrina
CGAACAAAATTATCCCATCGGAGCCAAACAAATTAAATTTTTTTTCATCGCTCCCACAAGACTTTAGCCCATTGTTCATTTGACCAATCCTTGTAACGTTTTGCAAATTCCAGGCGCTTCTTTTTATTGATTGCACTGATGAGAGGTTTCTTTGCGGATCGTCTCGCATGCAAATTAGCCTCTTTCAACCTACGGCGAACAGTGTGAACGCCTATAGAGACTCCCATTTGCTCACTTGCGAAATTAGCAACATCCACTGCGGTCTTTCGTTTCGTGCAATCATCTGGCGGTCTTGGCGAGAGGTAGTTTTTCGAGGATTACCACTACCTAGTTTCCTTTCCACACTATTTCTCAAGGAAAATCGAGATTTAATCCGACATACGGTTGATTGATTTACACCAAAGAGACGTCCAACTTCACGCATGGATTTTCCTTCTTCTAAGGCTTTAATGATTGCAGTTTTGCTGTCAGCTGAGAGCTGCTTCTATTACAAAACACATGTTGTATGACTTATTTAAGAAATTTTCAATTATAATTAAATAAATAACTTACTTTAACTATTTTTTTATTATGTTGCATTTATTTTGCTCGCTAAAAATCTGCACTTTTTTCACTAATTCAAAAGTATTTAACTTTTTAAAGCAGAATTTGGAATAAACTGTGGTTACTTATAATTGAAAGAATTAACAGCAAAAGAAAATATATAAATTAGTTACCGTTATTTTGAAAACAGATCTTATTAAAGATCATATGGCACAGTGTTGCATTTTTTGTGCTCGCTACTGTATACGTACTGCTGCTGTGTATTGTACATCCATCCATTGCCGGCCAGTTATGCTGCAGGTGCTCAATTGTATTTCCGATAATTATAATGCATATTACGTATGATAATGATGTTCATGTGATTATCATTCGTGTGATCCTCTTTAACGCCCGTCCACACATTTACGCATACAATTGAAAAAAAGTCTACGATAATGCAACAGGAAACATAACATTTATGCCTGTGCTGTTTTGCATTTCGATTTCTGTTGCATAAACGTATGAACACAAACATTTTTGCCATGTCATGAATGTTGTTGGCTTAAAAAAAAAAATTCGAAAAATTGGAAAAATTTCCCACAGATTTAATAAACGTGTTGCCATTAAAAGGCCTTTTAATAATCACATGTTTACGGACATACGCTTTCCTTTAACGGCATAGGAGTAACGAAAATCATATGCCCGGGTTTTTATTCACTTATTACAACGGCATGTGTAAATTGGGTTAGCAACAGGGTTGCCAAATACGAAAAACGAAACGAAAATTTCGATTTCATTTCTTTAACTAAAGGACACTGGCTTATATGAAATTATAGTTCCATTACGTATTTCGTTTTTTTGTGGAATACAGTAAGACCCCGCTTAACGCAGGGAATACGTCCTAATAAGTTCTAGCGTTAAACGAAACGGCGTTAAACGAGACAACTTAGTACGTATATATAAAATACAGTGGGAATCTTTATTATTGCCAGAATAATAACAGATCGCTGAAAAAGATACGTCGCTATATGCCATTACAACCCTTCAGTCAGGATTACGACCTAGCTTCTCACACCACTTATGTTGTGTACGTTAATTTTATGTATGAGTGGCTGGACCTACAGTTTAAAGTCGATTCCGAACGACAGATTTTTGAGAAGCTTTTCATGGCAATTTTTACTCTCAGATTCTTTGCCAGAAATCTGCTGAGAGGAAGTCGCCGAACAAAAATTGTTCGTTTTGATGTCTGACCTGGGATTGGAATCCGGGCCTTTCATCTAATAAGCCAACACACTACCCACTAGACCACGGCGACTAACTCTCTACTTTACTGAAATAGCAGCGACCACCGATACATCATAACGAAGTCCTGGGTTGTAATGATCAATTGATGTCGCCGTAGACTAGTGGAGAGTTTGTTGGCTTATTAAGCATGAGGCTAGGTTTCTCTAGGCGACTTCCTCTCAGGAGAATTCTGGGAAAAACTCTAAGAGTAAATAAAAAGTTGTTATGAACAGTTTCTCAAAATAAACCTGTCGCTCGGAATCGGCTTCAACCTGTATTTCCCATCACTGATGTACAAAATTGGCACACACATCATACATAGGTGTGAGAAGCTAGTTTGTAGTCCTAGCTGAAGGATTGTAATGATCAATTGACGTTACCGTAGTCTAGTGGATAGTGTGTGTTGGCTTATTAGGCATGAGGCTAGGTTTCAAACTCTCTTCTGGCAAAAGATAGAAAATTGTCATGCAAAGTTTCTCAAAATAAATCTGTTGTTCGGAATCGACTTCAACCAGTACTTCTCGCCACTGATGTATGAAGCACACACAGCATAAGTGGTGTGAGAAGATAGTTTGTAGTCCTGACTGAAGGATTGTAATGATCAATTGATGTCGCCATAGTCTAGTGGATTGTGTGTTAGGCATGAGGCTAGGTTTCAAACTCTAGGCGACTTCCTTCAGCAGAATTCTGGCACAAAAACTCTGAGAGTGAATAGAAAATTGTCATGAAGAGTTTCCCAAAATAAATCTGTCGCTCGGAATCGGCTTCAACCTGTACTTCTCGTCACTGATGTACAAAATTGGCACACACACATCATACATAGGTGTGAAAAGCTAGTTTGTAGTCCTAGCTGAAGGGTTGTAATGACCAATTTATGTCACCGTAGTCTAGTGGATAGTGTGTGTTGGCTTTTTAGGCATGAGGCTAGGTTTCAAACTCTAGGCAACTTTCTCTCACCAGAATTCTGGCACAAAAAACTCTGAGAGTAAATAGAAAATTGTTATAAAAAGTATTTTAAAATAAATCTGTCGTTTGGAATCGTTTTTAAACTCTAGGGTTTTGCTACTTATGCTTAAAATTAACACAAGCAACATAAGTAAGGCGAGAATTTAGGTCGTAATGATCAATTGATGTAGCCGTAGTCTAGTGGATAGTATGTTATCCATGAGGCTAGGTTTCAAACTCTAGACGACTTCTTTTCAGCAGAATTCTGGCAAAAAAAAAAACTCTGAGAGTACATAGAAAATTGTTATGGAAAGTTTCTCAAAATAAATCTGTTGTTCGGACTCTAGGGCTTTGTTACTTATGCATTAAATTAACACGAGCAACATAAGTAAGGCGAGAATCTAGGTCGTAATCCTGATTATATAAATCGAAATCTGTTTATTTTTATGCATGAAAAATTCTTTACAGACATTCAATTGAGGCTGAAGTTTAAAAATCATGCTATCGATGCACGACTAGCTTCTCAATTTCATTTGAAACGATTGTTTGAAATACTCCGTATCTTTAGTTATTTTTCTTGTCCTTTTCATATTAAAATCAATTGATCTATGACCTATTATAGCGAAATACTATTCGCAATAAGTATATTGTGTTGTCCTTACTTGAACTGATAATTGTTTTAAGTTGATACGCGTTATTTTCCATATGTAGCCTGCAATTAAGAAGGAATATTACAATTTGGCTACCTTGCTTTAGTGAAAATAAAACATTTTACAATGACTGCCCTAGCTTATCTATAATAAAATACAATAAAATGTACAATAACAACAACAACAACATTAACTCAATATTAATATTATATTGTACTGAACAGTACAATTGTACTCATTCACCCATACAAACAAACAATGGAACTTCAAATACAACTACAACTCATTCATGCATTCGTATGTACACTGTCTCATACGCAATATTCACGATATACTCACGATATTTGCAATAAATTTTTGGTTTTCTTTTTTCATAATTTTCTCTCTCTCTCTCTCTCTCTCTCCCTCTCGTTTATTTTTATTCATTTTATTTGGTTTTTATTTTTTTTTCTTGTATTTCGGGCTACCACAACTCCATAGAGAGAGAGAGAGAGTGTATGCGTGCATATGACAATGTATGGATATTTTTCAGTTATTGTTGTTGTTGCTGTTATCGTTACAACAACATGCTGTTGATAACTAATTGGTAAATATGGTAGAAAGATGGTCTTTTATCATAAACAAAAACCAAAAAGTTACAGAAAAAAAAGCGAGGAAAAAGCGAGGATAAAGCGGGAAAAAAATGAATACGAAAGAGGGTAAACGAAGGGCAAACGGACCAAAAAGGAAGCGATAAAAATAGTTCTTCCATACAAACCTACATCCATGTGTACTGCTTAATCTCTCTCTCTCTCTCTTTCATATACAAATAGAATCACTGTGTAGTACAGCATACAGGAACTTAACAACCCAATAAATTTGTTGCAATTAATAATGTCAGTCAGTATTTTGTCACCAACTATTATTTGCTGTTGGTTGTCGGTTGGTTGGTTGGTCGTTCGGTTGTTTCATTGTTGGTAGTCATAAGTGTTGTGTTTGGAGTAGAGAGTGGGTTTTTAAGTGCGTCAGTGTATGTTAGTGTAGGTGAGTGTGTGCGTAAGTGGTATTAAATAATGTGGCAGTTTGTAACAATCGTTCGTTGCTATTGTCGGTGGCATTGAACAAGTATCTTTACTTTGCTTCAATTTATTGTTTATAACTGCTGTCCATATCTCTCTCTCCCTATGTGCTCTACAGCTTACATTTATATTTGTATTTGTGTAAGTGTGTGTGTGTGTGTTTGTATATCTCATTGTCATTTCTCATTAGAGATTTACTACTTTTACTGCCAATGCCATTGAAAATTATGTTGTTGGCCAAAAGGTTGACTGATGCTCATTCGTATATTTACCTACATACATACCCTTAAAGGTAAATATATGTTAACACATGTACTTTTAACAGCTGGTGATTAACTAATTAGAAACGGATTTTCATTAGACGAACACTATCAATATTTTCAAAAGTATTCCTTTGTATATGCATATAAGAAATAAACAACTTGTCTCTTTCAAATGTGAACTTAAAAACCAAAGACACAAACCCTCTCTTTTAGCAGAGACACATTTCCTTTGCATTTAACAGGGCAAAATATGCTATTAACAGAGCACTATAAACTGTTAGAGAGTGGCAATTAGTAGATTATTTTTCTATCGGGTCCGCCATTTAACGATTTTTTTCAACTAGTTTCGTGAATGGTAACACTGAGCTTATGTGCGATTTGTTCAGATAATTAGTTTTACCCTTGCGCTGAACGAATATAAGCGTTTTCGCTTCGCTAGGTGCGCCTGCGATCGACTTACAGAAGATGCCAATTTTGGCAAAAAAAAATCATCTTTTCAGATGAAGCTAATTTTGATCTTGGCAGGTATGCAAACAAGCAAAATTGTCGCATTTGAGGCACAGAAAACCCGCTCGCATACATTGAAAAGCCTACGCACCCAAAATGGGTCACTGTTTGGTGCGGATTTTGGTCCAGAGGCATAATTGGGTGATTTTTCTTCAAAAATGAGCAAGGAGTGGTCGTTACAGTCAATGGCGATAGTTATCGGGCCATGTTGCACGAATTTTTGTTCGCAAAAATTGAAGAGGAGGATATTGGCAACATTTATTCTAAACAGGATGGCGCGTGCCACACAGCTAAAGCTACACTCGATGTTTTGCGCCCTGTTTTTGAAGATCGCATTATCAGCTGCAAAGCTGATGCCGTTTAGACACTTCGGAGCTGCGATTTGACACCGTTGGACTATTATTTATAAGGTGCCGTCAAAGATAAGTGTTACGCCTACAAGCCAGAGACAATTGACACTTTAAAGGACAATATTCGTGAAGCCATTTGTGAAATACAGCTGCACACAATCAATAATGTGCTTAAAAATTGGACCGATATTGTAGGCTACTGCATGGCCAGCCGAGGCAACCATTTGAATGAAATTATTTTCCATTATTAACCCGAAGGATTGCACTTTCAAACAAAAAAGGAAATTTGAGAAAAAATTCAGTTTTTATTTTTTAAGTATTTTCAAAAACAAAAACGTTTTTTGGTGGACCCTCTAGTTTTTAATTAATGGAGACTATTTAAAAATTATGTATTTTATAAACTTATTATGATCATTATTATTCTGAATAACAATGTTGAAATGAATGGGATGGTGGATAAAATCCCAGCCTTCCAACTAATACGGTTCGAAAGTGGACCCTCTTGATTATCAATTGCATGTAGTCGGATAGGTGTACTATTTCTTATATCTTAATAAGTGGCCCCTGATCTTGAAGAGAATTTTTAATCAAAAAATTGTTCATTTAAAAGGCAATTTTTACATTACTATATCACTTTATATGTGATTATATACATACATACACATTACAACCCTTCAGTAAGTATTATTGACCTAGTTTCTCATACTACATACAAGTTTAACACGTTGACTGCCGACTACGAAATAATTCGTAGATTGCGCTTTCTTTCTAGGAAGCCAACCTAATGTGAAAAAATCGAATTGTTTGACAAGTTTTCTGAAAATTGCCGCGACAGTTAATGTGTTAATATTAGTTCTATTAAAATTTTTAGGTTTTTGTCTGTGCTAGTTAAATTTCAATTTGTTTTCACATACATGTGAACATATGCCTTCTAGACATGGTTTAATTAATTTAGTTCTGATACTATCGTTCTAACTTTATAATAGTGATGCTTCTGATCTTACCCACTTACTGAGGATAACCTCGCGAATATGAGATACTGCCTGCTAGACTATGGCGACTTCGATTGTGATTATGTTGGTAATTATAATACAAGTTCTTGGAACCTACCTTTGAGTATGATATGGTAGTCATGCCCTAAAATTAGTCGCTAAACAAGTGGACTTTTTTAAATGGATCCTGTTAGACAGCTAACTGTAGACTTCTGTTAAGGGAAAATTTTGTTCTGTTCAAAGAAAATGTGACTCTGTTAACGCAAAAATGGCGCAAGTAAAATTTATGGTTTGCATCTTGAATTATCAAATTAGAATTTAACTTCATACATATCTCTTTAAACCATTTCCTTTTTGTAGAAAACACTTGAGAGATGACGCCTATTTGTACAGTGCAGTACGGGAAAGGTAGTTGTAGGAGAAAGGGAAGAAGAGTAGGGGGCAACAAAATTATTTTTTTAAAAAAAATTTTAAAAAATTATCGCTAATTACTTATCAGCAATTGTTAATAAAAAAAAAAAAAATAGGAAAATAATATCTTGAATCTATGTAAAGGAAACAGACAGTCGGGTCAAGAAAAATGTTCGCAAATATTCTTAAAATATTGAAGAAAATAACAACAAATCCAGCAAATAGCTTGTAACAGACACCAAAACCAGGAAAAAAAAAAGAAGAAGAAACGTTTTTGTTACTTGAAAGTAAATAAAATTGATTTATTTGATTGTGATTTATAGTCATGCTCATGCTTGTACTTGGTTGGATTCATTGTCTCCATTTAAATGACTGACCCTACGCTACATGACTGCTGGTGATTCCAGCTGCTGCTGCTGCTGCTACTGCTGTTGCTGTATGTCAGCGATTATTGGCTTTATTCCATAATATTTTTACTCACAATAAAATAATTTTTTTTTTATCGCATAAACGTGAGCATTAACTTGTGTTTCAATAATCAGATAAACAATCACACTTTTACACACAATCGAACATGGAAATGTAATAACAACCATAAATCGGAAACTTTCATTCAAATTCAAACAAATACACAAACGTACACGTCCATTGGAAGAAATATCCAAAAAAAAACGATAATTTTTTTTAATGTGGGAATGACTGACTGACTGGCTGAGATTTACATCAGGTACACCGTTACGTTACGTTTTGATTGTGAATTCTTACAAGCATAACTCGATATTCCTTTTGTATGTCAGTCACTCAGCCACTTATTCATTCGCTCATGCATTCATTCATTCATTTCTTCTTTCGAAATATTGAATATTGAGTCGTAAACTTTTACGTTTTCTATTGTCTCTTGTCTTTAATTTAATGACTTCGATTTTGGGTGTAAAATATGGGGTCAGTAAGGTTATTAAATCATGGCTGTGATTTATTAAATAACCTTTAAGGTGTATTAGGGCGGTTCAGTTGGTATGTGTTATTGAAATTGACAAGTAAATAAGGGGCCAATAAATTTCAAAGAAATTCTCATATATTAGGAGTGAAATTTTATAGAGAAAACAAAAATAAGAGACAATTTGGAAGGCTTGTGTTGTCACAGAGATCATCAATGAGTTTTCAAAAGAATGAAATGAATCGAATCATACTCTTGATTTGTGATACTGATAAGCATTCGTAATTATTTTAACATCACGCAACCTTTACTCCTATTCAAAGCTTGAAGTACTTATCACATTGATATTTAACAACACGTGTAATGATATTGTTTATTTCGACTCTCCATAACTCAACATATACACGAATCACAAAATAGTTATTAACAGTATACGAACACTAAAATACTCACTAGAAGGTTGTGTATTTGCTCTGCCAGCTGCAGCGTCTTTTTTTTCTTTTTTGTTGTAAATGCCTAATAACTAAGACTGTAAATTTTCGTGAATGATTCGAGTTACTTGAATAATTTATAAGTATTTCGAATGGTATGAGTTTTAACGTTGTACGCACATACTCATTGCAACCTGTACTTATAAATCAATATTATAAATCAGTGTGCAGTTAAATTTCATTATTGTTGACTCATATTCAAAATTTCATGAGTGCTAATGAGTAGCGGAAAAATGATTCATTGCTGATCTCTGGTTCCAAGCCCTACAAACATACATACATACATAACATAATTGGTCATTACAACTTTTTAGTTAGGATTACGTCCTAGCTTCTCACACCACACTTATGTTGTGTGTGTTAATTTTATACATGAGTAGCGGGACCTACAGTTTAAAGTCGACTCTGAACGACAGATTTTATGAGAAACATTTCATGGCTATTTGATTTACTCTCTGAGAGAAAAAATATTTTTTGTATTTTGTTTTGAAGTCTGGCCTGGGAGTCGAAACCCTGGCTTTTACGTCTAGTAAGCCAACACACTACCTGCTAGACCACGGCGACTTCATTTCGGTATGTATGGAATCTAAATATAATTTTCTCTTTATAAAACTGAAGTCAGAAGAGTTTCAATGAAATATTCAAAATAAAATCTTTTTTTTTTTAAATATCCATCTAATTCCCAGTTTCCCATCATTAAAAACAATTTAAAGAAAGAAAAAAATTCCGCTAAAAATCTTAGCCAACTGGAAGAGAATAAATAGAAAAACTTCGATAATGAAACCCTAACAAAGCGTAATTTTGTTTGTGTGCTTTAAAATGCAATAAAAATCACTTGAAAACAAATGAAAAAAAAAAAACCGAAACTGAAACTAATTTGGTTAAGAAAACCAAAGGACCGTAAAGAGAAAAAAGTCCTACCAATCCTTTGAAAAACACTCCAATAAATACTCCTACTAGCAGGCAAATTTAAATGATATTTTTTTATCCTTTTTTTTAATTTTCGCCCATCTTTTTCTTCTTCATTTAATGTCGGTTAAGAGAAATAAAGTTTGTTATCTTGAGACCAAAAAAAAAAAGTAATTTTTTCTTGCAAAATTTCGAAATGTTTGTGTGCAAGTATAACCTGCACATACACATATGGGATAACATTTATAAAAAAAAAAGTTTCTTAAAATTTGAATTTTTTCCTCCTTTTTTTTTGGGGCCAAAGAAGTTTTCAGTAACTACAACAACACCAGCAACAATGATATTAATGCCAAAAACAATGACAATAAAAAGTGATATTCTCGTCGTCGTATTATGTTAGAAAATTATAAGGAAATTGTAACAAAAGCAATTAAAAACAGCTGTTTATAATCCAACAACATGGCAACATGGCAAATGGCACAACAACAACAACACAAAAATAAAAAACAAAAAAATAGAGAGATAGATAGAGAGACCGTACGCGACACTTGACAAAAATTACATGGAAATTCAATTTTAGATGACAGCTGTTGCAGTAACAGCCGTACAGCAAGCAACACACTAAACTTAGCAGTCAAACGCCCACATAACCATTGCCCTCCCCCCGCCCCCCACGCTACAAATAATAATTCATCTTATATGAGAGTGTATGAGTCTGTCTATCTGGCAAGTAGAATGAAGAAAACAATGGCAATATTTTAATTTCTTTTTCGTCAGTCGAAATGTGCTGATAATGTTGAACAGTTCATTTTTTTTTTCTTCCAAACACTCACACACTTACAGCTGAGAAAAACTAATTAGAAACGAGTATTCAAATTCTTTATTTTACGATGAAATTTATAGATATGCTGGGAAATGAAAGAATGGGAACCTCCAGCTTTTCATAGTTAATTGTGGTAACTGGCTTAGAGGCAAACAGCTGGCAGCTTGAGACAACTAGGCAATGACCTGTAAGTAACACATTAGTAAAATGAATGGCCATACGATTCAAAAAGGGAAGACAGTTCTTTTTGTACCCAAGTCGGTCAAACCGAATCTACTAATACTGCACGTACTACTGCAGACTTACAGGCGAAAGATAGTCTCTTACTTAGCTGCAGACAACTTGGCAATGAACTCTAAGTAAAGCACTAGTAAGGCGATTCAAAACCACCGGGCAAGTTCTCTTCAGACCCAAGTCGTTCCAGTAGTATCTACCAATATTGTAAATAAACTCATCTGCCAATGAATTTAATGCTCTTTGTACACCGACAGAGGCAATTGGATACTTACATACATAATTGGCCATTACAACCCTTCAGTTAGGATTACGACCTAGCTTCTTAACACCACTTATGTTGTGTGCGTATAATTTTATATATGAGTTGCGGGACCTACAGTTTAAAGTCGACTCCGAACGACAGATTTTTTGAGAAGCTTTTCATGGCAATTTTTACTCTCAGAGTCTTTGCCAGAAATCTGCTGAGAGGAAGTTGCCGAAGAAATATTTTTTCGTTTTGATGTCTGACCTGGGATACTTAGGTTTAGTAACATTAGAAAACTTGAAGCCAGTGGATTCGCAATATAATTCGGGCAATATCTCTATATACCGAAAACCCATAAACGATTGTTTCCGAGGCATTCGGGATATTTATGGACTCACCTTGAAATACACTGTCGTAGCATATATGAAGTCTAATGTAAGCCCATATTCTGTGAAGCTGTAGCGGAAATGATTAGATTGGCAGATTGAAAATCCCTTTACAAGAGTAAGGGTGCTTCCGCTTCAAAGCCTCTGACTCTATTGGCAAAAAACTTGGGCAATTGATTATCAGAAGTTTCAGAAAAATTAGTGTTCGTAGGCAGGAACATGTGGTAATCACATAATGCGGACTCCAAAACTTTAAGGAAGCCACTAACAATGTCCCATTAAATATCCTATTCCTAATTGTTGAGCTTTGGACAAAGCCAAACAAAACATCCCAATTGTCATGCTATGTTGATCACCGATTCTGGCATTCCGAATGGTGTACTTCATCCGTTTTAGAAATAAATTGATTTTGTAATAACTCTATATTGATTTACAGATAACACGATGCAAATGTATATTTGGGATACAAAGTCTATTTCCATCAACGAAAGCTATTGTTTCGTACGCGGACAATTTGTGTCTCTTAAGCCATAGAGAATCGTCATGTCGTATAAGTCGCCGGTAGTCTAGTAGATATTGTGTTGGCTTATTAGGCATGAAGTCACGGTTCAAATCCCAGGTCAGACCGATCCCCAACGAAACGAAATATGACAGATTACTTCTTCGGCAGACTATTTTTTTGGCAAAATCTCAGAGTAAATAAAAATTGCCTTGAAAAGTTTCTCAAAATCTGTCGTACGGAATTGACTTTAAACTGTTGGTCTCAGCACTTTTGTATAAAATTAACACGCACAATATAAGTGATGTGAGAAGCTAGGTCGTCATTCTGACTGAAGCGTTTGTAATGACCAATTATGTAGGTAGCTGTAGGCGTTTTTGTTTTTGGATTGGAAAATCTTCGAAAGACATTGGTGGCCCGGCCTACCAAAGTGGACGATTTGCCGCAAGACTTACTCTCGGCTTGCTAGACGCATTCGTTACACTTTCAACCATTTGCCCCCCATCCCGTGACCACAATCAAGTAATACTTCGGCGGAGGGGGGGTGGTGAAGATTCAGAGAAAGCTGCCTTCAAATTCCACTGACCTTGCTCTCTCAGCCAATCTTTGCTGTGTCAATACATTCCGTGCAAAAACACATACTGCGTTCCAATTGTCACATGAGATTAACATCAGGTTAACTATATTCTCAGGCGTTACCTGGAATCCTATTGATCTCTCCAGGCAACTTCGTTGAACAGAATATCGCAAGCAATTAAAGAAAACATGCTCCGCTTTCTCACTTTCATTTTGGCATTCTAGGCATGCCTCATCCACGTCATGACCAAACTTATAGAGATAAGCCCTATAAATATTCATGGCCCGTTAGCAACTGTGTCAGGTGGAAGTTCATCTGGCCATGTCTTCTTTTTGTCTATACGCCTATGCTCGGTATGAGTCTGTGGGTCCATCTGCCCTTAGTGAAATTGAATCAGTCCTGCTGCCATCTATCAATAGCATCATCAGTTAGTTGAACAGGGTTCGAAAAATCTGTTCCTCTCTTTACGTTATATTTCCTCTTCTCTATATCCACTACTAGCTTCAGGGGCATCATCGCCGCAATCACTAACAGTGCATCAGTAGACAACGTTCGGAAGGCAGATCTCCTGTAGGCCGCTTTTATTCCTGCTCTATAGGTCGTCTTCTTCTCCATAGCCCCAGCCCATACGGGGGCTGCATATATATAGCTATCGCTGTCATTACCTTCATCAGTAGCCGTCTCCTCTCTTGTCTTGGGTTTCCTACATGCCGTCGCTGCACATTTTTGGCCGATGTACGACAGGTGTTCCCTAAACCTGAGCCTGTTATGTATGTCTGTGTACGTATGCATAAGTTCTTTGAAGTCTAAGAGGTGTTTGAGGTAAAAAGTTGAGGCTCACGAATCTAAGTAAACTTTCCCTAGTAAAGGAATCTTTTCTGCATTTTCATTACGATGATTGATAAATTTATATTTTTTTATAATCGTTAACAACCGTATCTGAGCTACTCCATTTGTGCATGGAAGTCCTTCTTTCCAGCGGCTATAAAAGCGGAGGAAAGAAGGACTTCCATGCACAAATGGCAGTCATGATGGGAGAGCAGTTTAAAGGGAAGATGAACATTTCAGCTTGTCCTTTCTATATTCCTTTGGATGAAGAACAAACATTGCGAGTTGAATTATTACGTGACCCAGTTCCTAACTGGTCATGGATGTTTTAGGAAGTACCTGCACAGATTTGGACATGATACTTCCCCTATATGTCTAAACTGTATAGATGAAGAGGAAGATGCGGAGCAAATTTTAGTATGCTGCCCCAGATTTAGATGGCTCGAAGAAACTAGATTAAGACCAAACCGGCTAATGGAGGAGCTGTTGAATTCTCGGATGCCTATGGAGCTAATACAGCCAGAAAATGGTCGAAGTAATGATAGTACTCCGAAGGTTGGAGGAACGAAGACAAAATTTGATATAAAGTGATTAAGCTTTCGACCTAACCAGGCCCTCGCGAAGTAATACCTTACGGCAGTCCCTCGGAGGGGAAAATGTTGGGAGTGTAGGGCGTGGGTTAGTACGTAGGCACCAGTGATGGTGAATCGTGCATGCTTTTGTCGGAACAAAGATATCTGTGAAGATTTACCACCTCCTAAGGCAACAAAAAAAAAAACTCCTGTATTTCGAAGTAAACTACGCACTACGTTCATCACATGTTCCCATGATCTAAAAGTTTGCAATTTTGAATATTTGTTGCCGTTAAAAATTGACATTTGCTCATTATCCTTCTTGGAAGTGATAAAACCCTTAAAAATTGCACATGACTTGGCTTGTTTTACTAACTTTTCGTTGACTGATGCTGTCGCTACAAACTGCAACTGTAGCCCTACAAATATCTTTACCAGCATATCTCAAATTTTGTATTCTCTTTCGTTTTTCAAACGTTTACAAACATTTATTCAAGTGGATGCATATGTATGTGTGATACTTTAACGGTGTTGGTGATGATATTTTCGCATACAGAAAATGAAAAATCATACTGTTGCCTGGCTTATCGTCATTTTCCATCAACCAAGTGCCAGTGTATGTTCAACTGATTGTAGCAGTATGTGTGTGTGTGTATGTGTGTGTGTATGGGAGAGTGTTACGTTTCTCATTGTCATTTTGTCAAAATACAAAAAATTAAAAAAAAAGAAGAACAAAAAATGAGAAAGACTAAGAGCAAGAAATTATTTAAAAGTATAATACTCTAAATGGGATTTCTTGTGTTGTTGTTGTTGTTGTTGTTGTTGTTGTTGCTGTTACTGCTGTTAAGATTATAACGCTTAAGGCAAGTCGTCGGAAAATTGCACAAAAATAAAATTCTTTTCTTTTTTCTTTTTGTTTCTTCCCATACTTGTGTAAGTGTAAGTGCTTGAATGTAAGTATATGTGTAAGTGTGTGTGTGTGTGAGAGAGAGAGAGAGATTGTTTTTCCTTTTTTAGTCCATGCAAAAATAATTCAAATTAAACTTTTTCCTTTTGGCGGATGCCAGAAAATGCGTACATAATTTCAATTGTTATATTGTACTTATACTCACACACACATACAAACACACACACACACATTCACACGCTTTATGACATACTTACCAAAACGGAAGTTGCTTTGCATACTCACACATATTTGGCAAACAAATGTTTACGGGGCACAGCAACAGCATGTTTTATGTGCCAGCGTAAAAGTTATTCTCACTCTCTCACTCTCTCTCTCTTTCTCTCTTTGTCACTGTACTGCTGTTAAATTTTTCATTTAGGCGAGCGTGTGTATGTAAATGTAACGCAAAAGTTTTCTTCTTTGCAAGTGCAGGCATACCACCCTGGTTGCGTTCATTTGCTTCAGCATTTCGCCAGTAGAAAATGTTGGCTCTACGAGAATTTAACGCTTAAAAAGAATTTAACGCTGCTTTAAGTTAAAAACAAACCACAAAAATATTATTTTGTTTCAATTGTTTCTGTCTCTCTTTCTCTCTTTCTCCCTTTCTCCCTATCTTTCGTAATTCATTATTAAAAATTAAAAAAAAAATTAAAGAAAAAATGCAAATCCACCGTCCACCATCCATTTGCTTATCTGCTGCTTTCAAACTTAATGAACAAATATCTTGGCCAGCAAATGAAACGATAGAAAACAAAAACAAAAAAAATAAAACGATCTTCTTAAGCCATTTGCCAGCTGTAAGCAACAAAAGAAAATTTTCTTTTTATCCGCATATTTTTATATTTGAAAAAATGTGTTCTAATTTTCTTAAAAACAAAAGAAGAACTAAAGCCTGAAATATTTTTCTAGGATCCATTTTATTTGGTAATCTTTTTAAGTGTCATAATTTATTTGTTATCGTATCACTAATAAAACATCTAAATACGAATTAAAATATCATATATATTATTTCTAAAGTACTTTTTTTTGTCGGTTGCAAATATCTCCCATACTACCGCATCAAATTTAATGAACGATATCTCATTTTAAAGCTTATATCTAACACTAATTGCGAAAAATAATTAGAAATTGAGAAATTAATATTTTCATTGATAAAAATTATATTTTATATAGAACTGCAAGATAATACTGTTGTCATTATGATTATATGTTTTTGTTGAAGTGTGGTAATACAGGGTAGCTTAATAGTAATGCAGTTCTATATAATATAGTTTATATTAAAATCTATTCTGGCAATACCGCTATTTACTATAATGCCATTTATTACTAAGTCAGTTCTATATAATATGCATATTAAGTTGTAAAAAGCTGTTTTGGCAATACTTTGCAGTAGTTGTTAGATCAAGTGCGATAAACAGGGTCGCTTAATTGTAATGCTATTCCACATAATAATATATAAAGTTGTAAAAGGCATTTTGGTAATGTCGTTATTGTCATGGCATTGTTTGTTTTATGAAGTGTAGTAATACGGTGTCTTTTAATATATGCATATATATATATAGTGTCAGCTGATATTTAACAGTTAAAAAGGTTTTAAGAAAAATAAGAATAAAAATAACGTGCAACGTAAGAATATAAATAACGTGCATTTGAAAAGACAAATGCAATTATAATATTAATCAGAAATCTTAATGCTAAATAGGGGTTAATAAATGGTACCAGGCTAATCGTAACAAACTTGGGAGAGCACATCATATCAGCAAAAATTATTCATACCGATAAAACTGTACGCATACCCCGAATCAACCTTACACCTTCTGATCTAACTGTGCCTTTCCAAATGACACGAAAACAATTCCCTGTGAAAGTTGCTTTTGCTATGACGATAACGACGATACCTTCAGAAGGTAGGATTAATTTACCAGAACCGGTCTTTTCACATGGGCAGTTATACGTGGCTTTTTCTCGAGTGCGTACGTTTAAAGATATTTTTGTTTGTTTTAAGGATTCGTACGGGCAAAAAATTAACGATGATCATGTCATTACCTCTAACATTGTATTCAAAGAAGTATTATTAAAGCATTTAAACATATCGCTCCTTTATTGCAACTTAGTCAGATCTCAAGAAATTAAAAATTTGTAGTTACTTAAGCAAAACTGCTCTTTTAGACCTTCTGTATATGTTGAAAAAAATCTGTTTTATATTCCAAGCTGAACCGAAGTTATAGCAAAAAGTGTTTGCGGTAATTAGATCATAGGACTTATGTCTTGAAAATGTAAATCGGATTTCGCCAAGTTCAAGTTTTTTTGAGATATGACTATGTAGCAATAAAGGAGCGATATGTATTTATGTATGTAAATATGTATGATGATATTATGATTTCTAATATTTTTATACTTTTAATAAAATTTCTATAAATTATTTTCATTTTATGTTACAAAAATGACAACTAACGGTGCGAAATATTCTCACGGGTCATCTAGTAAAATTTTATTTAAGATTTTTATTTAACAGAGGAAGAGTTTTCTAAAACAAATCATTACGAAACGAAATCTTATCAAATTTAAATAAAAAAGAATTTTAAATAAAAAATTGTATATGCAATCAAGTATAGGAAATCAATTTTTATACGTATACGATTGTAAAATGACGAGCTTACTTATTTACTTAATTGGCCATTTACAACCCGATTAACAGTTTAGGGCCTGCCTAAATAAATCTTTCCAGGCGCCTCAGTTGGTCACAACAATGGATGACAGGGCTTCCTCCCCCTTTAGTGCTTCCAACGCAAACAAGGTAGTCCTCTTCCCCGACTTTCGTAAATCCCAGCATCAAATACTCGGTTTGCCGAAGCATTCTGGACATGAACGAACCGGAATATTTTCTCTTGTTCAGTATCGCCGACGAATATAATTAAAAACAAAAATTTTGAATCGAGTTATTTCAAATTTTAATAATCCGTCTAATAAGCGTTTAACTTTACAGGAAATATAAGGCATGGGTAGACTTAAATTCATCATAATAATCAATACATTATTTTTGCGTACCATGCGTACCAATTTTGCGTACCGTGCGTACCAATTTTTACGTAGCGTGCGTACCAATTTTTGCGTACCATGCGTACCAATTTTTGCGTACCGTGCGTGCGCAATTATGCGTACCGTGCGTACCAATTTTTCGTACCATGCGTTCCAATTTTTGCGTAGCGTGCGTACCGTGCGTTCCAATTTTTGCGTACTGCGCGTACCAATTTTTGCGTACAAATTTTGCGTACCGAGCGTACCAATTTTGCGTACCGTGCGTACCAATTATGCGTACCGACAAAAGCGTTAAATTAATAAATTAAATACAGTAGAGTTAGGTAAAGACGTTCTTTACAATTCGTCACGTACGCGTACCGTGCGTACCAATTTTTGCATACCGACAAAAGTGTTAAATTAATGAATTAAATACAGTAGAGTTGGGTAAAGACGTTCTTTACAATTCGTCGAAACCCCGTTGAGCTTTGGCGTTACTATACCATTGTTAACTGTAAGGCCGTTTTTGAATGCTTTCCAATTGTAAAGGACTTACCAGAGAGTTTAACGGTTATTCTAAGCTTGGCCATTTTTTGTGTTCTACAGTCACTTGAAATATCATTATATCCCGGTACCTAGATACATACATAACATAATTGGCCATTACAACCCTTCAGTCAGGATTACGACCTAGCTTCTCACACCACTTATGTTGTGGGCGTTAATTTTATACATGAGTGGCGGGACCTACAGTTTAAAGTTGACTCCGAACGACAGATTTTTGAGAAGCTTTTCATGGCAATTTTTACTCTCAGAGTCTTTGCCAGAAATCTGCTGCGAGGAAGTCGCCGAAGAAATATTTTTCGTTTTGATGCCTGACCTGGGATTCGAACCCGGGCCTTTCGTCTAATAAGCCAACACACTACCCACTAGACCACGGCGACTTCACTCCCGGTACCTAGATAATATCCCGTTTATCTCATTGATATAGATATCTGCCAAAGCTAAACCCGTTTTAAAGTTCATTATAAACAAGTCCCGGACTATCGGAAGTTATGGTTTCATTATCCCACCGTCCTTTGGCAAATTCATGCTTGGATTGTTGTCACCTTCAATATCCCCATGTTCGATAGACCAAATGAAAATTACCGTTAAATGTCCCCTTTAGAGACACCCCGCCATTCTTGACTAGCCTTAGATGTGGATCTAAGGGTAATTTTACATACATAATTGGTCATTACAACCAATTTTATCGAATTTTTCACGATTTATATAGAGCATTTCGTTTGCTCGTATAAATAGGTTAGCTTCGCCGGCTATATCTCCGATCCCAAGGCTGACCCGATCATAACGAAAACTGTTTTGGAAACCTTGATGGAATAGCTATCCAGCCCAATAGGTTAGAAAACCGCACGTTTTTAAATTTTATCGAATTTTTCACGATTTATATAGAGCATTTTGTTTGCCTGTCCCAAGGCTGACCCGACCACAAAGAAAAGGAGGGTGCTTTCTACTGGAGACCTATCAAAAGTTTAGTTGCAATGGAATCCTAAGGTTCTGCAATGTAGTTGAACTTCTGATCCCACAGATTTGTTATGCGATTTCGATAGTTAAGCCCCTATCTACATATCTTATGTAGAGTAAACTCATAAAATAAATCCTATTTTGTTTTTAACTTTTCCAATTGCTTTATGCTGTTTATCGTATATTTTTGCTATTCTTATGAACTGTTGGAATTTTTGATGAAATAAATAAAACTTGGTTGACTTATCCTGTATGCATGGCAAGGCGCATCATCAATGGGAATTCAATTACTTTCTTCTGATTTCATACTTCAGTTCATCTTGCATCCTTTGGCTTTCTTAAATGTTTCCTTTATGTTCTCCATTATGATCTGTTGCTAGAGAACTGCCAATAAAATTGTTCTCCTTTCGTATATGCAATCAGAAAATATGGTTGCATTTATTTTACTGACCAAACAGGCAGTGGAAGACCCACGTAGCCATAAAATAAAAATATTTGCCCAAAGTTTTAACTGCCTTTAAATATGCTGCTCATTGATAGGAGAATGCAGAGAAAATTTTTTCAACGGCAACAAGAGTTTCAGCAGAAAAGTTTTTCTGGCAAAATGTTATATTTATGGCGACACAGAAACTTTTCCGAACAAACAAAAACAGAAATAAACAGGGAATGTAAATGCAAACGATAATTTCAGTTGCTTTAAGAATCACCCTACACCAGAAACGTGTGGGAAAGTAAACTTAGATTAGAAATATTCTGAAAATTTATTTACTTTATCGTTTTCATATTTATTTTAGGTAGTGTGTTGGCTTATAATAGTTGGGACCAAGGTTCTCTCTCTCAGCAGATTTCTGGCAAAGACTCTAAGAGTAAAAT
>CM025789.1:125718677-125739141 GCA_014635995.1 Sarcophaga peregrina
TTTTATAGTTATTTGCTGGGTACTTATTTTGGTTCTTAAATTTCCTCTCCTGCTAATAATCAAAATTTTAATTTTTTCTAAAATATTGCTTTACGCCTATTAAAAAAGTTCTTCAGTTTCCACATCATCAATCAATTAATCAAAAAATGTTTTAAGAACATATAAGATTTTGAAATTAAAAAAAAAAGTTTTTATAACATAAAATATTTTTTGAGTGTAAACCTAAAAAAAAAGTAATATAGCATCCGCCGACATGTGTGGTTATCGTAGTCTGATCGACAACTAAACAAAAGAGTTATGCTCTGTGTGTGTATTCTCTCTGCACAATTGTGCTATGAAATGGTAATCGCTGTTGTAAATCGGAAATGGCATATAAATCTCGAACGATTAACAATATTTTACTATGTTTTTCCCTTTATCTTGGGTAGAGTTAGTATGGTGTTTATTTCTGTGATAAAACACTCGGTTTTTTTTTGTAATCTTCTGAACTATAACCACATTTCAATTGTACATTTTCTACCATACCGAGAAAGTCTATTAAAATGCTTAGCATTGTTAACACGTTGACGTAAATGACGTCTATAGATGTCATGTAAATGCAAACGACATCTATAACCGTCGAAAAAGTTTAGAGTTACAAAACAAAAATATAGTTGTAATTCAGTTTGATTTCGATTTCTACCAATTCACTCAATAATATTCTAAAAGGAAAATATTATTCTTGTATTTCTTCATATATTTTTAGATTCATGATTTTGTTGCTATAAGAATGCATGTGGATTTTAACGACGGGTATAGCCGTCAATACATTTTTCATTATGTTTAGTGTCTTTTCCAATCCGACTTAATTTGAACCAATGTAAGTGTTTGTTTTTGGGTCATATTTATGTGTCTAAATGGAGAGATAAGCGTGTAGTAGTCTCTATAACTACACATCATCAGCCAACTATGATTTCTACTACAAATAAACATAAAAAAATCAAAATGAAGCCAAATCACATAGCGGATTACAATTCCCATATGTCAGGAATAGATAGATGCGATCAGATGATTTCATATTATTCTTCACCAAGAAAGAGCATTCGTTGGTACAAAAAAGTAATTTTCCATGTATTAGATCTATGTGTTTGGAATTCATATTACCTATATAAAAAATTCCACAAAAATGTAAGGTTCCTTGAATTTCGGGAGTCTCTTATTAGATCGCTAATAAGGTTACCCAATGATATTTCCAATGGCAACCAACTAATATCTAAAGTGAAACATCTTTTGTAAGTTTACGTGAACAACATTATATTGAAAAGATTCCTAGACCGGAAAACTCTAAAAGAGATTCTTCATATCGTCGCTGCAGAAATTGCACAAAACATCAATTTCGAAAAGAAACAAAATATAGATGTAAAACGTGTCCTGAAAAGCCGGCTCTATGTCCCGAATGATTTGAGCCGTACCACTTATTTTGTTGTTAGTACATACATATCCGATTAATTGTCCATTTTTACTTTATTTAAGCTTTAAAAAACAACATTTTAACAAAAAAATGTTTTGTAAAAAATTAAATATTAATAGACCTAAAAATGAATTTTTTATTTTTGTTATGAATTTTATGTAAAAATGGATTTAAGTTAATATAAATCCCGATTTTCGAAATTATTTCCAAAAAATATCTTTCAGTATCCGGACGTCTAATGCCGTCATTTGCACATCAGTGGAACTAATATTATGAAAAGCAAATGACGGCTACAGACGTCCACCTTTACTTTAAAAAATTTTATAGAAAAAACTATAATTTTAATATATAAGTATTAAATCTCCATCAAACTCGCCAAGATTTAAATAACTGAACAAAAAAAATGAAGTGTATTTCTGAGTGCCTTCGTCAATTTCGTGGTGAGCGTCAACGTGTTAACTACTTATATCAGGTGAGCCATCTATCGGTTTAACTGGGAACCATCGGTTATTTCGAATCTCCCAATACCTATGCCATTCTATTCTGTTACAAAATTCAGTATATCGATGCCTCCGTTCTATAACATTCTAAGTTGAAGAAGTGTATTTCGTGTTATGAACTCTCAAGGTTTTCCTATTTTGAAATGGATGTGCACATCTTAATCAAATTTCGACAATATTTAAGTTAGAGAACGTAGAATTTAAAAATTCAAGAACATTATAAACGTTCTAAGTACCCTTAGAACGTTATAGAATGGAGGCGTTGATACTATCTCTACTGAACTTCATAAATCGATTTACGCTTGGGCCTACGAGAAACTGCACTGGGATGACGATTTTGCCATCATTGGTTGAAGTTCATTTTCATTTTGATGGATACGTTAATAAGCAAAATTGCCGTATTTGGGGGTTAGAAAACCCTTCCATGGTCTTATAGAAGCTAATGAATCCATTATGAGTGTCTGTTTGGTGCGGCTTGTAGAATGGAGGCATCATTCGCCCATATTCCTTTGAAAATGAGGACGGATGAACCATTACGGTCAGTGGAGATTTCCATCGCAGCATGTTACCTGATTTTTTTTGTACCCCCTTTTCATGGTATTAATGTGAATGATGTTTGATTGCAACAGCTTGACGCAACTCATGCGATACTCGATTTATTGCATCAAACGTTTGATGGACGTATAATTATCCGGTATGGTGATGTTAATTTGCGGACAAAAACCTGTGATTTGACACCGTAGGACTATTTACTGTGGGGTTCGGTGAAAGAAAAATGTTATACCGACAAACCAGACACAACAAAACATTTGAAAGCCAACATTCGTAATGCCATAGACGAGATGCGACCCCATACACTAGAAAAAGTGTTGGAAAGTTAGTCCGATCGAATGAGGTACTGTGAGGCCAGCAGTGGCAGATCATATGAATGAAATAATATTCCATTTCTAATCGGAACAATTGTATTTTATAGCAGTAAACCGTTATTGTTTCATTCACATACATATCAGAGATCAGCAATGAATCGTTTTTCCGCTACTCATAAGCACTCATGCAAATTTTGAGTATGAATGAATTAACAGAATTGACATTCAACTACTCTGATTCATTCGTACTCGCTACAACATTGATTTATAAGTAGCAATGAGTATGAATACAATGTTGGTATTTAACTCACAACATTCGAAATAAGTTTGATTCATTTAGAAAAATACTTAGAAGTGATTCGAGAATCATTCATCAAAATTTACAGCCTTTGTTGCTGTTGCATATACAAACAAAGGAGAAAGGAAAGACAAAGACAACAAGCAAAGCATACACACAATCTTCTTGTGAGTATTGAAGTATTCATACGCGAATCATATCATATTATTTTGTGCTTCGTGTAAATGTTAAGTAGAGGCGAGTCGAAATCAACAACATCATGTATATTGTTAAGTATAAATGCGATGAGTACTTCCAACTTTGAGTATGAGTATCATATTAAAATAAGTATGAATACGTATAAATATTAGAAATTATAAGTATGACTTGAATCTAACTACTCATCGTTTTGAATACTCGTTGCTGATCTCTAATACATATGCACATAATTGGCCCTTGCAACATTTTAGTCAGGATTTCGACCTAGTTTCTTAGCACTACTCATGTTATGTGCATTAATTTTATACATGAGTGGGGAGACGTACGGATTAAAGTCGACTCCGAACGAGTAATTTTTGAGAAACTTTTCGTGGCAGTTTTATTTACTGCCAGAGTTTTTGCCAAAAATCTGCTGAGAGGAAATCAGACCCTGGCTTTACGTCTAATAAGCCAACACACTACCTATTTCATTGCATTTTTAAATTTAAACTTTTAAATAGCCCACCTTATGGTTTGTTTTATAAATTGTGCAGTAATTCTACTGCATTTTTGTCTATTTTTTTTTTTTTTTTTTTTGGTTCATTCTAATGGTAGTTTCAGATACTCATTATTTGTGTTCAATTTGAAACACAATCTTTTTTGTATAATTGTATATTTGCTAAGAGAAAAATCCTGTTAAAATTAGAAGAAAAATTATTATCAAAAATTTTCATTCATTTTGCTTCTAAATTTGTAATTAAAGAAACAACATTTCTTTGTTTATTTATTTAATGCAACCCTCATATACGAGTAGTACGTGTGTATGTTTCCTAGTTTCGTATTTACCATTTTTCATAATGAAATGAAAAATGAAAAAAAAAACTTCAAAAACTTTATATTTCTTAATGCATTAAAGACTAACACATTCTAAAATAGTCAAACAAACACATGCTTAAAATTGATTTAAAAATTTTAAACGAAAACAAGGCTCTTTTAAAAGCTCCTGTTGCCCTTTTTATGCCATACCCTTGGGAAAAAACATTAAGCTATCGTAGATCAATAATTCAAAGCAATTGAACTGAAAATATTTCACCAATAAAGGCCTTTCAAAAGGCCTCTCCTTTGGATTACACACCAAATTCTGTTTATTTGCGTGCACAGTATGTGTATGTACAGTAGCGAGCAGAAGTGAGTACATGTTCACAGTAAAGAGCTTCGTCATCCACAAAAAAACAATAATTAATGAAATGAATTCAAAGAGTTAGAAGGAAAAAACGAAAATAACTCAGTTTAACCCTTATTAGAAATAGCTTGATTACGTTCAAAGGTATCATGTAAAGCAAACTGTTAAACAAAATATAATGGTTTGGGAATGCTTAACATGGTGGCATGTTGGACCTCTATATTTAGTAGATGGTATCATGCAAAAGAAGACTATCTACAGATTCTGCAAAATCCATCTCCCAAATTTTATGAACAAATGTGCATAATCCGAATAAGAAATTGTTTTCCAACAGGATGGTTATACGAATAACACAGAAAAAATTGTAAAGATATGGAGAGGGAAACAAAATTTTCAATTCATGGAATGGCCAGCACAAAGTCCCGACCTTAATTCGATTGAAAATCCTTGGCCATTTGTGGAAATCCGACTCGGGCAGTACGAAACTGCCTCAACAAACAAACAAACAAACTTTGGGATCGTTTAAATGCAAAATGGAATCGAATTCCGAAAGATGTTATTGAATATTTGGTAGAAACCATATCAAACCGCGTAAATGAAGTTATTTCTAATAAGGGTCTATGGACCAAATATTGAAATTGGCCTAGTTTCTTGAATTTTCTTGAAATGTGCAAAATTGAGTTTATGTGACGAAACTCAGTATTGTGAACATGTACTCACTTCTGCTCGCCACTGTATGTTTTGCTGTGATAGATTTGTAGAAAAACTATTTTGAAACTTACCTATACAAACACGCATGCATTCCTGCATGCATTTTTACTATGTAATGTACGTACACATCTTGGCATACAACAACTGTAACTTCAACTGAAAGAAAAGCAAAAAAAGGAAAAAAAGTTTTTTTTAAAAAATGAATATAAAAAAAATACATGAGATGATAAACTAAAATAATAACAACAACAACAATAAGAGCAACAGCAACAATAATACATAATAATTTCCAACATTTTGTTGTTTTTTCTTTTTATTCTTTTTCTACATTTCTTGTGTTCCAAAACAATATTTTGCAAAACATTCTGTTTATCTATGAATTATAAACACAATACAAAATGCATATAAAACTATGCGTATATGTATGTATGTATGTGTGAGATGAATTGAATGTGCCAGAGCTAATGTATGTTTATGCATGTAGGTGTATGTATGTATAGTTATGGCTAAGTGTAGATATTTATATAAGAAATGTATGCAGAAAATAACTACGAAAATAATTTTCATAAATGTACCTACACGCACACGTCGTATGTATGCTCTATAAATACACCCATAAATGTATACGACATAAGGATGCATGCACGCAAGCATTGGCATTAATATGTATTAGTAGTAGTAGTTGTTTGTTTTTTTATAGGTGTTACGATTTAAATCACAAACTCACACTCACACTAATGCATACACGCAAGCACCCATCTCCACGTACCCATGTACACATGCAGGCATACTCAAGCTAGCATTTCTCATATAAATTTATACAACTAATGCTCGAATGTATTCTGAAAACAAAACAAAACCAAACGAAACGAAAAAACGAGAAAAAACGACATCAATTCAACTAGCAACACTATGCTTAAATAATGTATTCATGTGTGTGTGTCTGTACGTATGGGCCAATAAAAGTGTGTATGCTTGGGTAAAAGTATGCGTACATTAGTGTTATAAATTGAAAAGAAACATGAAAAATGTTTGTGTGTAAATATTTTGAGCACTTGAACGATTGAATGATGGCATAAAAGCACACTCGCACACACACATAAACGTGAGGCAAACTTTTGATGTCTCTACACTTTTTACCGCCATTTTCTTTTTATTATTTTATTTTTTACGAACGAACATAAAACCATACAATCATGAATTTTTTAATGGAATTAATTCACTTTGCTTGGCACATATTTTTTGGGATTTTTGTTTCAATTTTTGTTGCTAATTAGACAAGTTTCTATTAGGGAAATTAACTTGTAAAAGAGGGGACAGTAATTATTTGGAGTTATATGGCCGGCTATTATATGTGTGTGAAGATAGATTTAAATTTAACCAGCAAAGACAAAAACCAACAATTTAATAGGGCAATGTAAAGTGGTTAACAGAAAATAGGAATCGGAAGAAATCACCCAAATATGCGATATCAGATAATGGAACACCTATACCATTCCCTTAAAATAGTGTTCCACTCATTCCTGCATGCATTTTTACTATGTAATGTACGTACACATCTTGGCATACAACAACTGTAACTTCAACTGAAAGAAAAGCAAAAAGGAAAAAAAGTTTTTTAAAAAATGAATATAAAAAAAATACATGAGATGATAAACTAAAATAATAACAACAACAACAATAAGAGCAACAGCAACAATAATACATAATAATTTCCAACATTTTGTTGTTTTTTCTTTTTATTCTTTTTCTACATTTCTTGTGTTCCAAAACAAATATTTTGCAAAACATTCTGTTTATCTATGAATTATAAACACAATACAAAATGCATATAAAACTATGCGTATATGTATGTATATATGTGTGAGATGAATTGAATGTGCCAGAGCTAATGTATGTTTATGCATGTAGGTGTATGTATGTATAGTTATGGCTAAGTGTAGATATTTATATAAGAAATGTATGCAGAAAATAACTACGAAAATAATTTTCATAAATGTACCTACACGCACACGTCTAGTATGCTCTCTATAAATACACCCATAAATGTATACGACATAAGGATGCATGCATGCAAGCATTGGCATTAATATGTATTAGTAGTAGTAGTTGTTTGTTTTTTTATAGGTGTTACGATTTAAATCACAAACTCACACTCACACTAATGCATACACGCAAGCACCTATCTCCACGTACCCATGTACACATGCAGGCATACTCAAGCTAGCATTTCTCATATAAATTTATACAACTAATGCTCGAATATTCTTTTGAAAACAAAACAAAACCAAACGAAACGAAAAAACGAGAAAAAACGACATCAATTCAATAGCAACACTATGCTTAAATAATGTATTCATGTGTGTGTGTCTGTACGTATGGGCCAATAAAGTGTGTATGCTTGGGTAAAAAGTATGCGTACATTAGTGGTATAAATTGAAAAGAAACATGAAAAATGTTTGTGTGTAATATTTTGAGCACTTGAACGATTGAATGATGGCATAAAGCACACCCGCACACACACATAAATGTGCGGCAACTTTTGATGTCTCTACACTCTTTTCCGCCATTTTCTTTTTATTATTTTTTATTTTTTACGAACGAACATAAACCATACAATCATGAATTTTTTAATGGAATTAATTCACTTTGCTTGGCACATATTTTTTGGGATTTTTGTTTCATTTTTGTTGCTAATTAGACAAGTTTCTATTAGGGAAATTAAACTTGTAAAAGAGGGGACAGTAATTACTTGGAGTTATATGGTCGGCTATTTTATGTGTGTGAAGATAAATTTAAATTTAACTAGCAAAGACAAAAACCAACCATTTTAACAGAGCAATGTTAAGTGGTTAACAGAAAATAGTCAAGAAAAAAATCACCCAAATATGCGATATCAGACAATGGAACATCTATTCCATTCCTTTAAAATAGTGCTCCACACATTCCTGAGTGGAACAGCTGCTCTGGTAATTCGGTAATTCTTATGAAAATTAAAAAAACATCGATAAAAAATAAAAAAAAAATTAGGTTGGAATGATGGATATTGTAGAAAAATGGAACTTGCTGCACACATCCCACTACACTAATACCCGATTTGCGTCGCTTTGTTCTGCGTCTGCTTCGAAGTTGCTTCTTTTTAAAGTTTCTGAGATTTAGAAGTTGCGTCGTTTTTTTTCGCATGTTTCGAAGTTGCGTCGTTAGTGCTTCGATTTGCATCGTTAAAATGAAGATTTTTGTACAAAGTTAAAACAGAAAAAGGGGATTTCCCGTTTAAATCTGGTGCAAATTCGAAATTGTGTCTTTAAAATTTCTGTCACTTCGAAGTTGCATCGTTTTTGTTTCAGTTGGCGTGTTAATATGAAAATGTTTGCACAAAGCTAAAACAGAAAAAGGCGATTTTCCGTTTAAGTCTAATGTAAATACATACATACATATCGCTCCTTTATTGCAACATAGTCATATCTCAAACAAACCTGAACTTGGCAAAATGCTATTTAAGTTTTCAAGACATAAATCCTATGATCTAATTGCCGCAAACACTTTTTTCTATAACTTTGGTTCAGTTTGGGATATAAAACTGATTTTTTTGCTTAAGTAACTACACATTTTTAATTTTTTCAGATATGACTATGTTGCAATAAAGGAGCGATATGTATTTATGCTGTCTGATAGTTGCAAGTTGTAGGTCGTTAGGAAAATTAATATTTTTTTTTATTGAAAAATCTATTTTTTCAGCTAAACTTCTGAATCTTGGAACCTATTAAATGAAAATCAATACAAATGTATGGAAAATTTTGCTTCATTCAGTTGCGTAGCATTTCTTCAAGCCGAATTAGCGACACAAACCAGGGTATTAGTGTAATTGCTTGGAGTTTAGTCCTCAGCTATTATATGTGTGTGAAGATAAATTTTAATTTAAGTAGCAAAGACAAAAACCAAAAACTTTAACAGAGCTAATGTTAAAGTTTGCCCTGTAAACTTAAATGTTAAATGGTTAACAGAAAAATAGAAGAAATCACCCAAATATACGATTTCAGAGAATGGAGCATCTATTCCATTCCTTTAAAATAGTGCTCCACATATTCCTGAGTGGAACAGCTGCTCTGGTAATTCGGTAATTCTTTTGAAAATTAAAAAAACATCGACAGATTGACTGGTTAGGACAGAGCTTTCTGCACATATCCCGCTATATACAAATTGTAGCCTAAGATGTTTCTAATAAAACCCATTAAGTGGTATCTGCCAAATAATTTTGGAAATATCGGAGCTACAAATATTGCCTATGTTAACACTGTCTGGGTAGGATGATATGCGTGCGAGAAATTAGCTACAAAAGTATTTTTACAGTGAATGTTATGCTAATACACACTGTTAACTTAACACAATCAAAAAAATTTAGAAAGGGAGGAAAGAAAATCTCTTAAAAATTGAACTTTGAACTCTTCAAAAAATCAAAATGTTTGAAAATAACAATTTGTTTATTGAAAATAATTTAAAAATCGTGAAAAATTCGATAAAATTTAAAAAGGTTCGGTTTTCTGCGTGTCAAATTTTTTCGATATGAAAATTTTCAATTATTGAAAACGTTGCTCTATTAACTTTATCATTAGCTCTGTAAAAATTTGTTGGTTATTGTCTTTGCTAAATAAATTTAAATTTATCTTCACACACATACAATTTACTCAAATAATACTATCTCCTAATAGATTGCAAAATAACCAGCTGAGAATTGTTGTCGATTCTGAGTGAACTGTAGTCACCTTAGTCTAGTACTTAGTGCGTTTGCTTACCAGACGTAAGGCGAAGGTTCAAACCCTAGTGCAGACATTTTCAACAAAACGAAATAAGAAAATATATCTCTTCGTACACGACTTTCAACCCTAGGTTCTACCTATAAAATTAACGCACACAACGTAAATGTAGTATGAGAAGCTAGGTTGGAATCCCGACTGGAAGGTTGTAATAACAAATTATAAAGTTATTAATGTAGATATGAGTACACAGGTGATCTCTTCTGATTGACTGCTCTCCCAAAAATCACAATTATTAGCTGAACCTTTCACGGTGTTGCAAGTTGGTAGGTGACTCCGTGACACAACCACTGTACACAAAGTGAATCGTGATCCGTTTGTTTATGTGTCTGACGTATTTCAGATGTCTCCATTGTTAAAAGTAAATGTCTAAACCTTAACTCCATTTTTAGTTGAATATCATTAGCCAGTTAGGCATATAAGCCATAACGGGCTATTGCCGATCATGGTCGATAATGTACAGTCTTTGCGCTGTCTAATTTCTTTCCTAGTTTAATGGAAGTCAGTCAGTACAGGGACTGTGGCTACCTCTGGCGTTATAACGGAACGCAATGTGTGCTCAAGAGAGCTTTGGTAGAAGCTACCACATGGGCCTAACCTAACTTAACATATTCGCTGCCAAGCCTAAATTCTATGAAGTAATTCCCATTGCCATTTACATTTTAAGTGTTATTGCTTACCAAAACTCTCTTATTTCTTGGTAAGAGCATATATATTTACAAGCGGAAAACAAAGTCGAGTATACTCGTCGTTGGCAGAAGGATTCGATATCATTTATCGTATTTGCGTACATTATGGTAGAAAAACAAATAATAAATCACGGAAATGGATAAAATAAAAAAAATTAAATAAAACGAGTCCAATTTTTGCTATATAATTGGCAACACTATTGCCGATTGGCAAAAACTTTCCTAATTCAAAAGAATGCATATCATAATATATTTAAAGTAGAACGTTTTGGCAGTACGTGATACCCTGTCAAAGACGAGTATACTCGTCAGTGCGAGCGAATTTACAAATACAAAATTCAAATCCAAGATAGACCATAACAGTTCATAGTCTAAGACGGTGAATATAGAAATAAAATGCTCTAAATCTATCGTTTAGAATCCATAAACGAGCTGAAAAAGACAACCCCTAGGCCACAGATGAATGCCAAGCCGCTGTCTTCTACAAAATATGGAACAACTTGAAGAAGCTGGCATTGAAGAAAATCAAATGGAATGGATTCGAAAGTACAGATAAAGACCTTTTAAATTTAAATCCATTTTAATATTCTCCTCTTATTTAATCAAAGAAATGTTTAAACAAACCACCAAACCCTTTCCAGGTAACTTAAGTTTATTGAAAATTAAAATGCGAAAAGTGGACAAAAATTGAAATCATTTTTATTTCCAGTTAATCGAAATGTTTTTTTTCTTTCTTTGTTATTCAATTAATCTCAAAAGGATATAAAATTGAAGATTGGTTTTCGATGATTTGATGCCACACTTTATTCCCCATAGAATTGTGGTTTTTCCTATGAAAGTAAATCATCAAATGAAAAATTTTATTGCCAAAACTGTGAATAGCTTAAAAACTATTTTCGTTTCAAAAATTGTTTTCTTTTTCTCTCTCTCTCTTGTCATTTCTATTGAAAATTAGTTGCGTAACTTTAATTCCTACCAATATGGATGCTGTTATAGAACGAAATTGTTTAAAGATGATGGCGACAAAAAGGATTTCCAAATGTCCGTCGAGAAAGACTTAGGAACTTAGTTTAAAAATTTATGAGCCCAATGGGTAAAACCACAAAATCAACCGACACCAAAACGCAAAGTCAAGAAAAAAAAGGAATAGGAGAAAAGAAACATTTTAAAGCCACAAAAACAAGACAAGACTCACTATATACGAGACGGTGTACAATGACCTTTTGATAGGAAACCAAAAACTCGAGTTTGTAAGAAATAGTTTGTATTTCGTTATTTATTTTCTTGTTTATTATTTACTCTACAACGACAACAACTATACTTATCATACAGAAAACGAAATATTGTATACAACAAGTTCAGATATAAAGGGTCCGCCATATAATTTTTTTTTTTTTATTTTCTCAAATTTCTTTTTTTATTTAAAAGTACAATCCTTCCGGTTAATAAAGGAAAATAATTTCCTTCAAATGGCAGCTTCGGCTGGCCATGCAGTAGCCTACACGATCGGTTCAATTTTTAAGCACATTATCGATTGTGTACAGCGGTATTTCACCGATGGTTTCACAAATATTGTCCTTTAAAGCGTCAATTGTCTGTGGCTTGTCGGCGTAACACTTATCTTTGACGGCACCCCACAAATAATAGTTTAACGGTGTCAAATCGCAACTCCGAGGTGTCCAAACGACATCAACTTTGCGTCTGATAATGCGATCTTCAAAAACAGGGCGAAAATCATCATGTGTAGCTTCGGCTGTGTGGGCATAGCTGCCAGATTTGACGATTTATCGTCATTTTGACGATTTTGAGCTCCAAAAATGTCATTTTGACGACATGACGATTTATGCCCTTATTTTTAGTAATTAAAAATGTACATAATTTTCTTTACTTTAGTGCATTTTAGGGAATTTATGCTGGCAATATCAAAGAGTAAAGTATTATATTTTTAAGTTATTTTTGAATACCTGTGATGATTTTACTGTACTCTATACCGTTTTAATCCCTTCAAAGTCAAAAAATTGTTGTGGTTGATAATAAATTATCATATGGCATTGCAGACAATTTTAAAAATTCCATTATAGCTTCTAATATTACCATCGGAAGGTCAAAAGCAAGTGCCTTAATTTTTTTTCATACGACCAACACTAAGGGGCATTGTTTTCGGAACTAGGAAAATATCTTATAGAAATGAGGAAAGAGGGAGCAGTGTTTATGGGCACACGGTTTAAATATTTTTATAACATAAGTACCAGGAAAGATCTCTGCAGGAAGGGAGTTCCACATGGGAATAGTCCGTCTAACAAACGAACTTTGTCTGCAACGTAGTGTGTAATACACTGGCCAATCGACCACATACGGCTGTGCTGGCCGAGAAATACGAGTGTTACGTAGGAATACATGATTTTCATAAACAAATCCCCTTATTTCGCTGGAGCAATATCCACTATAATGGCGATAGAACAGTGAAACGCAGGTTACATTGCAACGATGTTTCAATGGAGTTGAAACACTATCGTGATTAACGACCAACTACGGCCTCACCTGTACACGGTCGTGAAGTCTCAAAATAGTCTTTAAGGACCTATCCATACACGAATGTTGTATTCCAATTTCGGTCGCTTATAAATGATGTAATTTGTAAGTAGATCAAATGAAGTGAAGTATTTATTGAAATGTCTTAAGAAACTAACTGAACACTGAAAAATGTGTCAGTTCCAGCGAGCATCACACTGAATTTTCATGTCCATAAACTCACGGTCTTCTGACTCTCTAATAGTTACACCACACATAGGTATAGACGATGCAATATTATTGCTGGTAATCATTGATTTTATATGTTTTCGTTTTTAAAATCTTTTAATTTATTTTTTTTATTTTTTCTGGCGATTTTTTCACATTTTCAATAAACGACTTAAACGATTTTAACGATTTTTTCTCAAATATTTAGCGATTTGATGTTTCATTTAGTTTAGCGCCGTCCCATTGAAACCAAATGTTGCCGGTATTATCCTCTTCAATTTTTGTGAACAAAAATTCGTTCAACATGGCCCGATAACGTTCGCCATTAACTGCGATGGCCACTCCTTGCTCCTTTTTGAAGAAAAATGGCCCAATCCGCAGCAAACAGTGACCCTTTTTGGGTGCGTCGTCGGGTTTTCTGTGCCCCAAATGCGGCAATTTTGCTTGTTTACATACCCGCCAAGATCAAAATGAGCTTCATCTGAAAAGATGATTTTTTTCGACTTCTGAAAGTCGATCTCAGGCCTACTTAGCGAAAGAAAAACGCGTATACACAACCATATTCGTTCAGCGGAAGGATAAAACTAATTATCTGTCAAATCAGACATGAGCTAAGTGTTATCATTCACGAAATAAGTTGTGGAGTGTAGTGGAAATGGTTGTGTGCTGGCTTATTATAATCAAAAAAGTATTTTTTCGGCGTATTGTTCTCAGCAGATTTCTGTCAAAAACTCTGAGAGTAAATAAAATTGCCATGAAAAGTTTCTCAAAAAATTTGTCGTTCGGGGTCGATTTTAAAACTGTAGGCCCCGATAATTACGAATAAAATTAACACACACAACATTAGTAGTGTGAGAAACTGCTGGCTTCTTGGAGACGATTTCTGTAGACTGTCTAATGGTGAAGGCATAACACTGGCCATTTTATAGTCATCAGCAGCAACTCGTTTCCTTACCGTTCGCATCTTCCCTCTCTCTTTCCACCTTTCCTAAAACCTGCACAATGCACTGCATGAGTAGGGGTCCTCCCCTGAGTTCTGGTTTTATAAAAAAAGCACTAGTTGAATAAAGCACGTTTTATGGGGGACCCGGTATATGTTCTAACTCTACTTATGTCCTTCTGAACGCTATAAGAAATCGAAATTGTCTTTTTATATTCACAAATGTGTGTGTATGTTTTACAACAACAAACAACTTATTGAAACGAAGTGTAGCGACAAAGAAGAAATAAATGAACAACAACAGCAACAACAACAACAACAAAAAATCCTATTTGGGTTGTCAGTAAACTTTGATTTATGTTGACATGCATTTGCTTCTTCGTTCGTTAATGTTCACACATAGACGTTCACCCATATACGTTCACCCATATACGTTCACACTTACGCACACACTGACACTTAAGGACTGATGGTATAAAATAAAATGAATTTTTTTTTAAAGCAATTTTTCCTTAAGGATACAAGCAGAACCGTTAAGGTGTTTGTATAACTAAACATAGCTCAAGAAAAAGGAAAAGGAAAAAGGAACTGAAAAACAAATCTATCTCAGTGGATGACAAAAAAAATCACACACATACATACATACATACATGCATACTTATGTATACACTTATGGATGTGTATGCGTGTTCTTATAACATGAAAGGACACTTCATAAGTGTTGAAGTTTCCTTTTGGAAAATTTCTTTTACTTGCTGTTACTTTCGTGCCATATTTTCTTGTGGCAAGTTTAACACACACAAAAAGAAACAGAAGTAGAAGAAGTAGAAAAAGAAGAAGAAGAAAAAAGCTAAACATGAATTCTAGACGAGTTGACAGTTGCTTTTATTAGTTTGTGTCGCAAGTGTTGATGTTTAATGATTTTGCTGTTGTTGTTCCTATTGTTGATATTTGTTGCAAGCATATATACGTACGTACATATCAGTATATTGGCTGTTTATGTTGTTTTTCTTGTTTTTCTTTCTTTCACTTTTTTTCTTCTCAATGTTGTAATTCGTTCAACACATTTTTTTTTAACTTCACATCAAAATGAATGTGAAGGAAATTTGTCAGTGTGACACATTTTCTATCGTATTTTTTCTCTACTCCAAAGAGAGATAAACTAACAAACGAAAGAGAAGAAGAAGAAAAAGAAAGTTATTGTTGTTCTTTGCAATTATTCAATGGAAAACGGATTCATGCAAAATTTTTTCCAAAATATTATGTAATCGACCAGAACCATACGTCAGAAATCATCAAAAGTTGAAATTGTTTTTGGCAAACAGAGACTTAAAATAGACAAGAAACAGTAGCACAACTCTAGCACAAGTTTTCTCAATTCAGTTTACATAAGCTCCTCTAAAGCATGGAAAACTTAATCGAAAGCGTGTGGCAGTTGAATTGCGAGAAGTAAGCAAACGTGTGTGTGCGTTTTAAGGTTTCATGAAAAATGATCGTTAAAAACAAGAATTTCCTATAAGAATATTTAGAATAGTTTTAAGATTATTCAAACGATTTTCTATTCATATTTAACACGTTGACTGCCGCGGCAATTTAGAGAAGACTGGCCCAAAAACGACAATTTAATGTTTACACAGTAGTAGGTACGAGATAACTTGTAGTTTGTCATCCTAGAATGGAATGCAGTAAACGTGTTAATATTCGAATTTTAAAATCCCAGACGCAAACCATACATTTTAGCAGCGCCACATTTGGCGTTAACAGAACAAAATCTGGACTTAATAGAGCACTGTTTTCCAGTTAACAGTAACTATCTAAACAATCCTACTTGTTTGGGAGTTAATTTTGGCAACTACCCTAAGTCTATATGCAATGGAAGATTACAAGACCTTTTGATATAATCATCAATATAGTCACTCAATATAAATTGATATGATATTGAAAAAATTGACTTTGAAAATATAAATTTTTTGCTTAAAAATTCTCTAGAAGATAAATGGTCATTTTGGCACATATGGGAAATAATACACCTACCCGAAGATATGCAAATTATAGTCCAGAGGGTCCTCTTTCGAACCGTGGTAGAGCGATAACTGGAATAATTTTGGAATTTAAGGAACTTGGCCCCCTTATGTTCACAATAACAATGATCATAATGACGATTAAATTTTATGGCAATAGTTTGCAATAATTGCAAACTAGAAGACTAATCTACTATTGGCACTGTTAAACAGTTAATAGTGCTCTGTTAATAGCAAAGTCTACCCTGTTAAAAGCAAGAAATGGTTCTGCTAAAACTATAGGTTTGCGTCTTTGGTTTTAAAAGTCCAATTCATCTTTACACACATTCACATTTACATACATAACATACATAATTGGTCATTACAACCTACCTCAGTTAGGACTACGACCGAGCTTCTCACACCACTTATGTTTTGTGCGCTAATTTTTTATATATGAGTGGCGGAACCTACAGTTTAAAGTCGACTTGGAACGACAGTTTTTTAAGGAGGTTTTTACGACAATTTTATTTACTCTCAGAGGTTTTGCCAGAAATGTGCTGAGAGGAAGTAGCCTAAGAAATGTTTTCATATTTACGTTTTGATGTCTAATAAGCCGCAATTAAAATGAACTGAAACTGAAAAAGGTATACAGTAGAGAATATAGATAAATGGAGAGAGAGGGCATAAAAACTCATTCCCCGTACAGCATAAGTCCCATAACCACTAACACCTTTTGCCGATGATATGTTAAGAAACTTCTCTCTCTAGTATTCTCAGCCTTCTTCTAACAAAAGCCTGGTTTACTTATTTCCGTAACTGGTTACTGGACAACACTTTACTTCGTATTACTGACCTAGCTTCTAGCGCCATTCAAGTTGTGTATAGTAATTTTAACCACGAATGGCGCGATCTATAGTTTAAAGTTGACTTCTAGCCTCTGTTTTGTTTTTTATTCCCAAAATCTGCTATCAGAAATCTGATCAGAGGAAAACACTGAAGAAATATTTTTGCATACTTTGCTTTGTTTGAGATGTCTGAGTCCGGGGATTAGATAGTAGTTTTGACTAATAAAACGAGACACTACCTACACTACCTACGACGATATCAAAAACCAGACAACTAAGATAAATATGCAGTAAGACCCTGCTTAACGCTGGGGATACGTTCCAATAAGTTCGAGCGCTATACAAAACAGCGTTAAACGAGGTAACCTAACACGTACATATGTATACACCTTGTAACGTTAATAAAAACTAATGAATCAACTCTGACGCAGGAAAGATGCATTCGTAATGTGATTGCGGCTTCGGAAAAACCATTTGGAATCTTGACAGACTAACAAAAGAGCATTGATACATAGAGTACACCGTCGCTATATAGTGCACCGCTTTTGGTTCATTTGCAGCCGCAAACTGAACTGAAACAACGTTAAGCGAGGTCTTACTGTACGCAGCAGAATGATGCAATTGTTATACGAAAACTTCAACCTGAAATATTCATAAGAGGCATCAGTACCAGTGCTCCTTCTAGTTTTTTACCGTTCCTTGAGGCTCTATCTTATATAAGAATAATTCCAATTTCGTTTAAAAACTTCTCTTCTTACTCTTCTTGGCAATACTAAAATGAACAAACGGATGCTAGTTCCAGCAACTCATCTTCTTCAGACGAATTGTCCTACACACAGCATAATGGTTAAGGTAGGGAAGTTCAGCGGACTTCAGCGAGGTTTCATGCCAACTCCTATTATCGAAGTTTAATAAATAACGTACCAATGGGTCGCTGTAGTCTTGTAAATAGTGTGTTGGCATATTAGACTTGAGGACTCGGTGTTCAAATCATCTCCACTACAACGAAATATGAAAAAAATGTCTTTCGGCGAATTTCTCTCAGTCTATCATGTATAAAACTAACCCACACCACATAAATGTGGTGTGAGAAGCTTGGTCGTAATCCTGACCATAGGATTGTATTGACCTATTATGTATGCAATGCACCGCATTTGATAGGTTAAGTAAGGTTAGATTAGAGCAGGTGTACTTGTTGAACTGTGACAAGTACAGAACCCGGAGGTCGAATTGACCCATTATACAACGTCCTAGCTTCTTACACCACTTATTTGTGAACAATAATTTTATATATGAGTGGCGGCACCTACAGTTTAAACTTCCAACGAGAGGTATTTGAAATGCTTATCACGGCAATTTTATTTACATTCAGAGGTTTTGCAAGAAATCTGCTGAGAGAAGGTTAGGTTAGGTTAGAGGTCGTCGTACAGTACTCGGAGATCGAAATTGACCCATTGTATATTGTCCTTAGGGGAGGAAGGAAATAGAGGATATAGGAATGTAGGTAAGAAGAGGGAGAATGGGAAAAGGAGGAATTATACATAAGGAAACAGACACAAAACAAAAGAGAGCGCGGCTACACTAATGAAGCCCTAGCACCTCTCAACCAGCCCAAGCTGCTAATGAATTTGTGGAGAGCCTTGATATCGGCTCTCGACATAGAACTCAAGCTCTCAAAGAAGGCCCTGCCAAGGGTCCTTAATCTCGTAATAATTCAACTCGCAATATTTGTTCTCCATCCAAGGGGTTATAGAAGGGACAAGCTGAAATGTCCATCTTCTCTTTAAACTGCTCTCCCATCGTGCATGGAAGTCATTCTTTCCTCCGCTTTTATAGCCGCACAATTATAGTGGATGTTTGCTCATTTATGGCGCTCAGTGTATATGGCCATGTTTTGTAGAAAATTTTAAATTGTTTTGTAAAACAATTGTTAATTTGATCAACATAAACAGATTCTTTTTTATTCTTTTCACAAACATTTAGAAACTTAAAGACTTTGACATTGACACCGACAACGACATTGACATCGACATCAACATTGACATCAACATCAACATAAACATAAACATTGACATGAACAGCTCATTTTAAAGTTAAACAACAGCAATATTTTGTTTATGAACTGCTTAACCTCTGCAGGTTAAAGGCAACAACTTTATACGATGACAACAACAATAACAACAACATAAAAGAAAAAAATATAAACAACAACAGTAAAACAACAATAAGGGAGAAATGTTGAAGAAAACAACAAAAAAAAAGCAGGACATTTTATTTCATTTAATATGTCCTTAAAACTCTCAGAGAGGTGCAGATGGTGATTAGAAGCCATGATTATTATACCACTATGGCTAGTCCAATACGTATACGTAAGGAAGCTTATGAGTATAGGTATGGGCAGAGACCTGCGCCGATCGGCTGACAGCCGGCTAAGCCGAGCCGCCGACAAAATTTAAAAGCCGCCGCCGCCGAAAATTTATTCGGCTCGATTCGGCTTGAATTCAGCCGCCGTTTTATGTATGTAAGAAAATTAAAATATATGAAAATATGTAACAAATTATATGTTTTAAATATTGTATACAGCAAAATTTTAATTATATACATACATACATATTTGGCCATTACAACCCTTCAGTCAGGATTACGACCTAGCTTCTCACACCACTTATGTTGCGTGCGATAATTTTATACATGAGTGGCGGAACCTTCAGTTTAAAGTCGACTCCGAATGACAGATTTTTGAGAAGCTTTTCATGGCAATTTTTACTCTCAGAGTCTTTGCCAGAAATCTGAAAGGAAGTCGCCGGCGAAAATTTTATTGTTTTGATGTCTGTCCTGGAATACGAAACCCGGGCCTTTTGACTAATAAGCCAACGCACTACCCACTAAACCACGGCGACTTCAATTATATATAAAATATGATAATTATATTTTTGTTTTACTTGACTTAAATACATTATTGAAGTTTTCTTGTTCATTTTGTGATATATTAATAGAAAAATTTTTAATTTTAGATATGGAAATTTTGAATACCCTTTCTTGTTTTTGGTGAATGTGGTAACACTTTTAACTTTACGTTAAATTTTTTAAAAGACAAAAAATTGAAATGAAGAACCAAGGATCTGCAAATAATAATAATTATGAGTTTTAATAATTTAAATGAGTTAAATTCATGTGATTCCGATGACGACCTTGCAATTTTTAATAGTATTGATTTCCCAAAATTATAATTGAAACTCCAATTTCAAT